>CM053029.1:152255330-152272729 GCA_028564925.1 Lithobates sylvaticus | reverse complement strand
AATTTTTTTTACATTTTGGCTCGGGGTTCCCCTTAATATCCATACCAGACCTGAGGGGCCTGGTATGGATTTTGGGGGGGACCCCCACGCAATTCTTTTTTTTTTTAAATTTTGTTGCAGGGTTTCCCTTAATATTCATACTAGACCCAAAGGGCATGGTAATGGACTGGGGGGGAACCCACGCCATTTTTTGAAAATTATTTTTTATGTATATTGCCGAGATTCGGCAATACATTACAGCTGTGAGCAATTTTAAATTAAATTTTTTCCTTTAGAAGTGTTGTTTTGCTCCAGTACTGTTTTAAACACGGGGAAGATGTGCTAATTTACAGGCAGACTAAGGACAGCCCCCCCCCCCCCAGGAACGATATTTAAAGTAATATTTCATTTGTATTGTTTCACTTTAAGCATTATTAAAATCACTGCTCCTGAAAAAACTTTTTTTTTTAATTGATACATGTCCCCTAGGGCAGGACCCGGGTCCCCAAATCCTTTTTTTGGCAATAACATGCATATAAGCCTTTAAAATTAGCACTTTTGATTTTTCATGTTCGTGTCCCATAGACTTGAACGGTGTTCATGTATTCGCACAAATGTTTTGCCTGTTCGCAAGTTCTGGTGTGAACCGAACAGGGGGTGTTCGGCTCATTCCTAGTTCCCAGTATTGGAGTCAGTGGGTGACCTTACTCTTTTTTCTACTAAAGTTTTTGTAGCAAGGTCCCAGGCCTCCTTCAGTCTAATGAGAACCTCCAGGGCCAGAGACAGCTGACATCCTTTTGTATATGGTGAGTTATGAGGCATGGTGGGTGCAAGGTAGTTAAAGTTATTGTGCACCAGACACTTCTTGAATGTAAAAGAGAGTTTATTTCTCTTAACAAATTTTTGGGGGAGAGAGGGTTAGGGCCAGGACACCCTTAGGTAGTTGCAAATTCAATTGGCAGACTCCGAGACTTAACAGGAGGACAGCCATGCAGGGAAAGTCATCCAGCGAGACGTGTAGGAATGCTGTCTCCCATGGCAACAGCCTTTCAAAGTTCTTAACACAAAGCTTAACAGTTCTTTACTTCCACTACAATCCCTCCTTGTAGTTCATCAGCCCACTGAGCACCCAGTCTCTCACTAGACTAGATAATTCACTGCCACTGAATCCCTTGAGCTCCTCCAATCTTAACGTGGTATCTTCCTCAAGCGTCACCCTGCCTCTCTGCTGGGTCCCTAGCTTGGCACTCTAGATACCTCTCAAGCTTCACCCCACTGGCCTGCTCGGCCCCTGGCTTGACACACAAGGCTGCTCTGCAAGCGTCACCTTCGTTGGCTGGGTCCCTGGCTTGATACCCACTGAAGTTTCCCAATTCTTCACCGTCCCCAGTTGGTGAGAATGCTGCTCCGGGACTTGCTTGTGTTACTCACTGTGGTCTCTGGTAACAAGGTGGTTGGCCCCTGAGTGGCGACAGCTTCCCTTCTACCTCCGACCACAAAAGGTTCTCCAACTGGCAGAACTGTCACTTTTGGTTGGACTGCAAGCTGCAGTCCCAACCCTGCGCTGCTCTCTCCTGCTTCTAGATAGGCCCTCAGACAGCCTAGCAGCCAGATACGCCAGGGCAGTACAACACACGTCCACCCAGACAGCCGTCCAAGTGGCACAGAACACCAATCACCTGACTCCACCAGAATATATAGGTTTTCCCAGCAGGCCAAGGAATTCAAGAAAACCCCTGCCCATTCGCCGAGACATCCCATATACCCATAATCCGATCTTGCAATGCCCTTCTCGTATCAAGTTCCACCAGGTAAGCGGTCACCTAGTGGTAGAAGAAAAGAGTGCAATAAGGTCAAACTTAGGGAGAAATCAATTGATCTCTAACAATTAGTTAAGATGACTATTCCTGACAAGTACATATTTGAGGAGCAACCCTGCCTGAACTCCAGGGTGCTACAATATGCAATACTGCTGTAGAAACAGGAAACCAATACGGTCGTCCCTTTTATCTTTTTTTTGCTATTATGGTCTATAGTCAGCATACAGCAGGTGATTGGCTCAGAATTTTGCCAGTCAAAGTGCTGCTATATAGGAGATTACAAAAAAAGCAGGTGTTAAGACAGATTCAGGTACTGATGCTTGTTGCATTTTGTACCTTGAATTATCTTTTGGTAAATAAATAATTGTGTTAAATTATATTATTATTACTATTCCAGTATGTTAAATTTGGGTTGTTAGATGGTTTTTACTTATTTACTTATATAAGTATATATATTTTTTTTAATGACTGTTTTTTTTATGTTTATTAAAAAACATTTTTTTAGCACTCAAAATGTGGAAATTTTAAACCCATCTCATGCACTTTTCCATTTTTTTCTGGGATTCAGGCTACTGAACAAATCACCTTAATCATTATTCGGTAGCATTAGGTTCAAAAGTCCAAGAGTCGAGACCTTAGCAAAGTAATAATGTTTACTTCCTATGTTAAATTATACTATATAATCCTTGAGTTATCTCATACCCTGCTGACTTTGCATATTCGCAGCTACCTTGAAGGACAGTATGTGATAAGATTATATTGATAATTGTTCTCAAAGGGAAGACTAATGTCACATGATTTGAGATTTGCCATGTAATGATGACATTGCTGTCTCCAAGTTTACATGGTGACACACATCATGGTTCACTGCCATACTTAAAGTGTATCTAAAATTAAAGGGGAGCCATGCATGTCACCTTGAGACAGTACTAAAACACTGCTGCTGTTAGAAATCATGGGGCCCTGTACAGCCTACCTGATGGGGCCCCCAAAAGCCCACCCTTGACTCCCCCCCCCTGACCCAACCTTTATCCCACCCCTGACCCCGCCCACCTACCTTACAAAAGGGATAGTTATCTTCTACATGAAGTCTGAAGCTGCTGGCCGGGTTCCCTGATAAGTAACGGGGCCCAAGCCCCCTACAGGAGGCCCAATTGTATACCCTTGTGTCGGTACCCAAACCACTGCACCAAGAAGTGAAAGAGTACCTGCAGGATCTGCTGAACCGCGGATGGATTGCAGAGTCAAAATCTTCATACTCATCACCCATTGTGTGTGTAAGAAAGAAGGACGGTAGTTTAACCACTTTCAGACCGGACCAATTTGCAGCCAAAGGACCAGGCCCCTTTTTGCGATTCGGCACTGCGTCGCTTTAACTGACAATTGCGCGGTCGTGCGACGTGGCTCCCAAACAAAATTGACGTCCTTTTTTTTCCCACAAATAGAGCTTTCTTTTGGTGGTATTTGATCGCCCCTGCGGTTTTTATTTTTTGCGCTATAAACAAAAATAGAGCGACAATTTTGAAAAAAATGCATTATTTTTTACTTTTTGCTATAATAAATATCCCCAAAAAATATATAAAAAAACATTTTTTTTTCCTCAGTTTAGGCTGATACGTATTCTTCTAAATATTTTTGGTAAAAAAAAAAATCGCGATAAGCGATTATTGACCGGTTTGCGCAGAAGTTATAGCGTTTACAAGATAGGGGATAGTTTTTATAGCATTTTTATTAATAATTTTTTTTTATTAGTAATGGCGGCGATCTGTGATTTTTTTGTGACTGCGACATTATGGCGGACACATCGGACATTTTTGACACATTTTTGGGACCATTGTCATTTATACAGCAATCAATGCTATTTAAATGCATTGATTCCTGTATAAATGACACTGGCAGTGAAGGGGTTAACCACAAGGGGGCAGTGTAAGGGTTAAGTATGCCTAGGGGTGTGTTTCTTACTGTGGGGGGGCGTGGCTGTCAGCTAGTGAATGCTGATCTCTGCTCCAATCACAGGGAGCAGAGATCGGCGTCACTAGTTGCTAGGCAGAACGGGGAGATGCTGTTTATCTCGGCATCTCCCCGTTCAGCCTTCCCGTGAGACGATCGCGGGTGTCCCTGCGGCGATCGAGTCCGCGGGACCGCGACCGGACTCACGGGGGTGCCGACCGGCGCGGGAGCGCGCGGCTCCCGGCGCGCTCCCGATGGCACGGACAGGCTAAAGGAGGGACTTATATACAGTGGTGTGAAAAAGTGTTTGCCCCCTTCCTCATTTCCTGTTCCTTTGCATGTTTGTCACACTTAAGTGTTTCGGAACATCAAACCAATTTAAACAATAGTCAAGGACAACACAAGTAAACACAAAATGCAATTTGTAAATGAAGGTGTTTATTATTAAAGGTGAAAAAAAAATCCAAACCATCATGGCCCTGTGTGAAAAAGTGATTGTCCCCTAAACCTAATAACTGGTTGGGCCACCTTAGCAGCAACAACTGCAACCAAGCGTTTGCGATAACGTGCAATGAGGCTTTTACAGCGTCCTGGAGGAATTTTGGCCCACTCATCTTTGCAGAATTGTCCTAATTCAGTTACATTAGAGGGTTTTTCGAGCATGAACGGCCTTTTTAAGGTCATACCACAACATCTCAATAGGATTCAGGTCAGGACTTTGGCTAGGCCACTCCAAAGTCTTCATTTTGTTCTTTCTTCAGCCATTTGGTGGTTTATAGTATGTTTTAACAAGGGGGCAATCACTTTTTCACACAGGGCCATGATGGTTTGGATTTTTTTTTCACCTTTAATAATAAACACCTTCATTTCCAATTTGCTTTTTGTGTTTACTTGTGTTGTCCTTGACTATTGTTTAAATTGGTTTGATGTTCCGCAAAACACTTAAGTGTGACAAACATGCAGGAACATGATGGTTTGGATTTTTTTTCACCTTTAATAATAAACACCTTCATTTCCAATTTGCTTTTTGTGTTTACTTGACTATTGTTTAAATTGGTTTGATGTTAATGTGTGACAAACATGCAAAGGAACTGAGGAAGGGGGCAAACACTTTTTCACACCACTGTATATCGTTGTGCGCCGGTCGGCAAGTGGTTAAGCAGCATGGAAACCTGTTTAATGGGACTGAGGGATGAGATATATCTGCCCTACCTAGATGACAACCTGGTTCACAGCAGATCATTCCAAGAACATTTGGAGCATGTACGGTTGGTACTGCATCGGTATCAGCAACATAGAGTCAAATTAACAGCTAGGAAATGTGAACTCTTCTGAAAAACAAAGTCAGATTCTTGGGCAAGATCGTGTCCAAAGATGGCCATTCCATGGATCCAGCAGACACTGCGCCTGTGCTGGCCTTGAAGAACAACCAGCCAAAGACAGTTGGTGAACTCAGGAAACTACTAGGATTAATTTCCTACTATCGCCCTTACGTCCAAAACTTTTCCAGAATTGCAAAACCCCTCTTTGAATTACTGTCGGCGGATACAACATCCGGCACAACATCACCCACGACTAACCAGTATAGGAAGAAGAAGAAGCCATCACCAAAGCTAAGAGGTCAACTACCATCCCATCAGTCTATAGTGTGGACTGACCACCACCAATTAGTGCTGAACCTGCTTATTGAGGTGTTAACTCATCCTCCAGTGATAGGTTACCCTGACTACAGCAAACCCTTTGTTCTGCACTGTGATGCCTCACAAGAAGGACTAGGAGCAGTGTTGTACCAAAAGCAAGAGGAAAAGTTAAAGGTAATTGCTTACGGGTCTAGAACTCTCACACCTGCCGAGAAGAACTACCACATGCATTCGGGGATACTAGAGTTCCTAGCGATGAAGTGGGCCATATGTGATAGGTTCCGAGACTACCTATACTACTATGCTGTCCATCCTTTGTAGTATATAATGACAATAACCCCCTAACTTATGTCCTCACTACAGCTAAACTAAACGCAACAGGCCATTGATGGGTTGCAGAATTAGCTGACTTTAATTTCACCATCAATATTGTGACGAACGTCCCTACACTCCGCTTGAGTGCTTTCGTCATATACCACTTCCTCCCAGTCTGAATATATAGATATCAGATATTCCAACCGCTCCCAAGCATAAAACAAGGCGACACTTGCTTAGTGGGATAAAGGGATGCAAAGAAATGCGGATGTACTTTTACGTATGCCATTAATTACTGAACAATACATGCAACAGTGTTCGCAACAAGTGGACCCCAAAATCATCGGGTGCATAACCAAAGCACTTCAAGTACGTCAGAAAGAATAAATGCCTTGGTTGTGCCCAATAACCATAACCCATACAACAATAGATGGTACCCAAAAGAAGTTAGCTCAAATACCCAAAGGGACCATAAAGACAGCCCAAAAAGAAGACTCTGTGATTGGCCCAGTGTGGAAGTACAAGAGCCAAAACAAGTTCCCATCAAAACAGGAACGACAAGGTGGACCGCTTGATCTCTTCATACTAATAAAACAATGGATCAAACTATACCTCAACGAAGATGGAATCTTGAGATGGAAAACATCATCAGGTTCTCAACTAGTGTTGCCCAACTTGTATCATCAGTTGGTGTTGAAAGAATTCTACAAAGAAATGGGACACTTAGGAGTTGAAAGGACTGTCAACGTGATGAGAGAAAGATTCTTTTGGCCACACATGCAGAGACGCTGAGCAATACATCAACCACCAGTGCACTTGTCTGAAAGACAAATGCCCACATAAGCCTACCAGAGCTCCATTGAACAATATTGCCACCGCTTATCCTTTTGAGCTGGTCTCCATCGAGGAGGTTATGAGTAGGAACAGGCTGAGCAGACCCCTGTTCGGTTCGACCAGAACTTTCGAACACTTTGAAAGTTTGCACCCGAATAACGAACCCCATTACAGTCAATGGGATCCGAACGTCAAAAATCAAAATTAACAATTTTGAAGGCTTATATGCAAGTAATTGGGCATACAATGGTTCCAGGTCCTGCCCTGGGGGATATGTATCAATAAAAAAAAAAAGTTTGTGAAAAACCTTATTTTTAAATAAGCAGTGATTTTTTGATTTTTAAAGTGAAAGCATAAAAATGAAAAATTTCTTCCAATATAGTGCCTGGGGGATCGCCTTAGTCTACCTGTAAAGTGGCAGATCTGTACCATGTCTAGAATCTGCTGCAGCAATAATTGCATTTATAAAGCCCAACAAAAATAAAAATTTTCCTGCAAGCTGCCTTTATTTTGCTCAGAAACAGCTGGGGAGCCAGTGTGTATGATGAGGTCACAATGTAGTGCACTGTTAACAAGATTAGAGATTTTTTGGATACATTCTGGTGCCACTTTGACTTTGGATAGAACTAACAGGTGCGTAAAAATTGGTCTTTGGGTGTTGGTGGCGCCTTCCCACCATAACCCTAAAGAGGTACTCTTGATGAAAGCAAGAATTGACCTTGCTGTAAAAAATTACAATGATATGCACCTGTCAAACAGGTGCAGAAAAACTACTCTTTGGGTGTCGGGGACGCCTTCCCACCATAACCCTATAGAGGAACTCTTGATGAAAGCAAGAATTGGCCTTGCTGTAAAAAATTTAAATGATATGCACCTGTCAAACAGGTGCTGAAAAATTGGTCTTTGGGCATTAATTGTGCCCATGAAACCTATACCAAAAACATTCTTCCAGATGAAATGATTGAACACCCTCAAAGCTAGGCAGCCTCGAAGTCTTGCAGAGATTCCAAATCCCAAAATAACTTAATCAGTGACATCGGCATCAGGGGCTTCATAGCTAGTAATCCAGCACTGATTCATTTTTATAAAAGTCAAGCGGTCCATGGAGTCTGTGGACAGATGCGTTCTATGATCAGTAACGAAACCTCCTGCAGCACTGAATGCACATTCTGAAAGCACGCTGGATGCAGGGCAGCCCAACAACTCAATAGCATACTGGGCAAGTTCTGGCCAGTGGTCCATTCTCATGATCCAGTAAGTCAGTGGATCGTTAGCTGGAAAGCTCTCCATCTCTGTTTTGGCCCCATGGTAATCGTTCACCATGTGATGCAGACGCTGCCGATGAGATGCGGAAGCTGACAGCCCTGGGCGGTGAGGACTAAAAAAATTCCGAAACGACTCACTTAGGCGGACGCCTTCTCCAACGCTCCTCCTACGTTTTCCATGACACTGTAACCTACTGGAGTCAGGAAAAACGTTCAATAAAATCCTCTTTCACGTGTCCTCAAGAGATTTTATCTTCTGCGCTTTCTGTGGGGACGGGATGAGTTCTAAGACCTTTCCCTTACAACGGTGGTCAAGGAGGGTTGCCAACCAGTAATCATCCTTCTCCTTTATGCCACGTATTCTTGGGTCCTTTCGCAGGCTTTGAAGCATAAGGTTGCCCATGCACCTCAAGTTTGCAGAGGCTTGAGAAGCAGACTCCTCGGGGTCACTCAGGATGACAGCATCTGGAACTTCCTCCTTCCAGCCACATACTACTCCCAAGGGTTCGGGGGTTGGAAAGCCATCGCTTTGCGATTGATGCATGTCTTCTTCTTCTTCGAAGCCTATGAAATTGCCAGAATCCTCGTCCTCATCTTCCTCCCCTCTCTCCTCCTGTGTGTTCTGTGACATAGGATGATAGTGTCTAGATAAAGTGGGCCTTGAGAGGAAAGGAAGTCCTCTTCCTCCTGCTGCTCTGCCTCCAGTGCCCTGTCCATAATGCCATACAGAGTCTGCTCCAGCAGGAACACAACAGGGATTGTGTCACTGATGCATGCACTGTCACTGCTCACCATCCTTGTGGCCTCCTCAAATGGTGACAATACAGTGCATGAATCCTTAATGATCAGCCATTGGCGTGGGAAAAAAAGCAGAGGCGGCCTGAGCATGTCGTCGTGCCGTACTGGTACTCGTTGACGGCCCTCTGCTGCATGTATAGCCGCTGCAGCATTCCCAAAGTTGAGTTCCACCTGGTGGGCATGTCATAAATTAGGCGGTTTACGGGCAGGTGGAATTCCCTCTAAATTTCAGCCAACCGAGCACTGTCTGTGTATGACCACCTGAAAAAGCTGCAGACTCTTCTGGCCTGCTTTAGTACATCTTGCAACCCTGGGTACATACTTCGGAAATGCTGCACCACCAAACTGAGGACATGTGCCAGGCATGGCACATGTTTCAACTTTCCTTGTCTAAGGGCAGACAGGAGGTTTGAGCCATTATCGGACACCACCATTCCTGGCTCCAGCTGGCGTGGTGTAAACCACCTCTGGGCCTGTCCCTTCAGAGCTGCAAGAATCCCTGCTCCTGTGTGGGGTATCTGAAGTGGGTAAGGAGGAGGCGGAGGGACAGATTTGTGCTCCTTTTGTGTGGCTTTTAGGTGCTCTTGACAAGGGCCTTGACCATGGTTGCTGGACATTGGTTTTATGCTAGGACCTGGGACACCCTGTGCTATACCTTCATCCCTGTCAGTGGAGGCTGCATGTGGTACCCAAATGGTTAATGGGTTGAGTGGTTTGGACGTTAATTGCATTGTTAAGCATGTGGTACCCAAATGGTTGGTGTGTTTGCCATGTTTGATGTGCCTGAGATACAGTTTGCAGATAGCAACAGTGCGATCTGCTGCAGATGTGCTGAAAAAGGCCAAGACCTAATCACTAGGAACAGACGATCACACTGTACTCCCCTGTCAGTTTGTTTACATTGACAGATCAGATTCTGACTCTCTGTGGAGCGATCGCGGTTGGACGGCGGACATCGTGGCCGTCAGCCACGAGCACCAGGTTCCACGCCATGCAGCAGGCACGCGCGCCTTCTATAGCTGTTAAAGGGACCGCCTTACCGGTACAGAGATTCGCGGGAACGAGCCGACCTGCCACAGTATAATGATGGTGGCTGGTCGGCAAGCAGTTTAAAATCACCAAAAGAAATAGGGTAAATACTGCGCTGTATAGATATCGTATTTAAATATATGGAGCAGCTAACATTGCCGAAAGACTATCGGTGGGGTGAAAATTGTGTGTGTATAAATGTAGCGCTAGAATGAGAATGGTTCTTTTTAGAGAACTGGCACTATTGATATATGTTTAGGTATGATACCTTATACACAAGACATAAGAGTAGAGGGAAGAGGGCAATTTCCAGGATGTACCTTGTCTGTCTTGGTACCATATAAATAGAAACACGAATAAAATGTAAAACCTTATCAGAGCATAAATATAAAAATTACTTATATAAAATTATTTATGCAATAAAACCCAATAAAAGGGGTTAAAAATAAGTGACATTAATTCAGGTCCATAAAGAAGATAATTACATGTAGGGTGTGTCTGGGAGAGCTGAGTTCACTTCCACACTCTGGGCTGTGGCTGGGTCTCCATTGCTTTCTGCTCTCCGCCTGATCAGCAGCATCTCACTGCTAGCCTGAGGGGGAAACACAACAGGCCATCCTTTGAAACCTACTTTACACTAGCAGCAAAAATGGCAACGGCTTTCTTTTCATTATGATCTATAAACACGATTGAATTATGGAATATTGATGCCCATTCCCCATCGGCCATCCATCCTCCTGGTTTTTACCTGTCCATGCTGCATCGAGATACATCTTGGAGCCATTGCGTGGAACGAGGATCTGCCAGCCCTATACCAATAAGCTTTTGCGACTTGTGAGGCATATGCCCCTTCAAGTCCAAAATTTCCGGTAAGCCTCATTCTTATAGGCTTAGTTGCCATCAGACAACTATCACTTCACCCGGCACATGGAACACCTGCTTGAACAGCATCATCCGTTTGACCACTAATCATCTTCTTTATGGACCTGAATTAATGTCACTTATTTTATTCACCAACTACTTTTAAGACGGACTCCATCACTATATATTTATTTATATAGTTTTTCCACTCAGCACTTTCAATCTCAATTTAGAGTTTTTATGATTATTATAGCACAAGTCATTTTGTTTATATATTTATCACATATTATATTCACCACAGAATCACCTGGTATTAACTCACCATTTTAACCACGTGTATTTTTTAACCCCTTTTATTGGGTTTTATTGCATAAATAATTTTATATAAGTAATTTTTATATTTATGCTCTGATAAGGTTTTACACACGATCGCGCTAAAAGTCCGGCGGTTCACGCGATGACGTACAGCACGTACGACGGGACTAGAAAAATACTAGAAAAATACTTGCTACTGAGCATGCGTCCTTTTTGGTCCGCCGGACCATACTACAGACGGCCGTTTTGTCCGCCGGACTGCCAAGTCCAGCGGATAATTTTAAAACAAAACTTAAAACTTTAGTCCGCCGGATTTTTTGAAAAAAAGTCAGTCGGAGGCCCACACACGAGGGGATTATCCGGTGGACTTGGTCCAGCGGACAATCCCGTGGGATAATCCCTTTGTGTGTACGCGGCAAAAGTGTGACAGCGCTGAAATCTGAAAATTGGCCTGGGCAGGAAGGGGGTAAAAGTGCCCAGTAGGCAAGTGGTTAAGGGCGAGACCAGACTTTGCAGAATAAACAAACTTATTTACTGAGTGTAGTTCATGTTGTTGGTACAAAGATGTTTCATTGCTCTGCATAAGAGCCAACTTTAACATAATCATTTCCATTACAATGGACCATTCAGCAATGAACCCTCTAGTTCAGGGGTCTCCAAACTTTCTGAACAAAGGGCTGGTTTACTGTCCTTCAGACTTTATGGACTGTTATGGATTATGGACTGTGGTCATTGGGAGTAGAAAATTCCCTGGCATCAATGGAAATAAAGAATGCCCCATCATTGGTATTAGTGGGAGGAAAATTGTCCCATTGTTGGCATTAGGGGAAGAAATAGTCCCCCGTCATTGGTGTAATTGGGAGGAATAGTGCCCCATTGTTGGTTTCAGGGGAAGGGATAGTGCCCCATCATTGGTATGAGTGGGATGTATAGGGCCCTGCAATTGGTGTCAGTGCAAAGAATAGTGTCTCATCATTAGTGTTAGGGGTGCTGAAATTAATCGATGCACCGATGCATCGCGATTCGGGGGTCCCCGATGTGGCATCGATGCATGCGACCCGAAAAATCGATGTCAGGTGACGTCATCCCAACTTGCCCGCCCCTCCCAGAAGATCGCCCTGAGCGTGTCCTTCAAAATAGAGATTTTATAATAAATGCAGAGGTGCAATCTATTAAGTGGCCACCGCTGTATGTGTTATTTTATAATATATGCAGCTCATACCTCATTTCTTAGTGTGTCACGTATAACTGTATGAGCCGCTCATGTGACTGCTCGGTCCAACCTGCGTCTCTTTCTCACGTCTCTCCTGACGTCAGCCCTGCCCGCCTCTCCTGATCTGATAGCTACAGTCGGTGGGCGGGGCTGAGAACTCTCACTGACGAGAGAGTGAGACTGAGAGGAGAGAGAGAGATAGGCGGGCTGGACCTGGCAGTCACATGAGCGGCTTATACAGTTGTACACAGACAAAGAAACAAGGTATGAAGCTGCATATATTTTAAAATGCACATACAGCGGTGGGCACTTAATGGATTATAAATGAATTTATTACCACACAGGTTAAACTACATACAGCAGTATGTAGAGTAAAAATCTGTTTATACTCTGCATATAGTGGCTTCTACACATGCTCTGTGATGACATTTGCCTGGCTCCATCCCCCCCTCCGCACATTCCACTTAACTCCTAGTGTGTTGGAAAGTGCAAACGAGGGAGCCCAGAGAAGTCATCACAGAGACAGTAGTACACGGAACTTCACAGGGCTGTATGTCAGTTGTGGATTCCAATCCCTCCTGACCTCCAGCAGCCGTGTGTGTGAATTCCTGTACCCTGTAGTGCACCGGATTAGTGCACTTTTAAAGCGGAGTTCCACCCGTTTTTTAGTTTATTAAAAGTCAGCAGCTACAAAAAGTTTAGCTTCTGACTTTTAATAAACAGACACTCACCTGTCCCATGGTCCAGTGATGCGGCCACAAGGAGCCTCGCTCCTCTCCCCCTCCTCTCCTTAACACCTATTGTGCAGTTATTGTGACAGCTTATGGCTTCATGACCGGGTGCACACTGCACGAGCCACACTGCGCTCTGCCATTGGCCAGCCAATCTTCTGGGACCTGTGTTGTGTCCCAGAAGATCACTGGCAGGGATGGGCCACTTAGGGCAAGAGGAGGAGTCACCTAGGGGGCCGGGACAGGAAGTCCTATTAAAAAGAGGACACCTCCCCAAAAAATTCCTTGCCAAATGTGGCATATCAGGGGGCGAGGAGTGCTTAAAGCGGAAGTACCACTTTTGGGTGGAACTCCGCTTTAAATGAGTGAGGTTGTTTTTAATTCATTTATTTGTTTATTAAAAGTCAGCAGCTACAAAAAAAAGTGTATCTTCTGACTTTTAATAAAAAGACAGATACTCACCTGTCCCCCACAATCCAGCGACGTGGCCACCCAAACCCTCCATTCTCTCCCCTGCCTGTCCACGGCGCTGGCAATACTACTGTGGGCATCCGGCTGTGACAGCTTGCAGCTTCACAGCCGGGTGTGCATGTCTCACTGGGCTATCCTGCACAGCCGGGCAATTTTCTGGGACCTGTGATGTGTCCCAGAAGATTGCAGGGAGGAAGGGCTGCCTAGGCGGCCCAAGCGGAAGTGGAAGCACGTTAGTAATCGTGATGCATCATGGAATCAAATCGAATCGTTGACCAGATAATCGTAATCGAATCGAATCGTGAGACCAGTGAAGATGCGCACCCCTAGTGGACTCCCTCCTCCAATAATAAACACATTGTATTATGTCCCATTGTTGGTGTAGAAGGAATAGTGCCTTGCATTAGTGGGAGGAATAGTGTCCCAAGGGCATCATAAAGGCAAATAAAGGGCGACTTCCGGCCCCCGGGCCACAGTTTGGAGACCACTGCTCTAGTTGAACACAAGACATTGAACTTCTCTGTGTTGTGAACAATGGTAAATATGGCAATCCCTTGACTAGGGTATAAAAGATGCTTTGCTCTTACAAACTGCTTGACCACCACTCTTCCACTAACCTTTTTACAAGCATAACCACACAAGACTAGGTAGGGGTACAATGGCCAGAGCAGCCTTTTATTAACCAATTATAAATAACTTATAAACATATAAACATATGCAACATATGAACATCCAGTACATTCTGACAAAAATAGGAGTCGCAAGGTCTTCTACTCGTGCCTGCATGACCACTGAAAATGTTTAGGCCTCCAGCCACAACAAACACCGACTCAGAGACAAACAACTACACACGGGTACCACCAGCCATAATAATGGGAGCCGTACCTAGGACAGGTCCCTACCAATGTACATATTCTTTATACTCAAAAAACCAATAGCAGGACCTTGTACCCCATCGGCTGCCACGACTAAAACTTCAAAAAACCTTAATCCCCACTATTTACAATTTGCAATGGAACTTAATAAGGGAGGGCGGGTCGTTGTCCCAAGCACTCTCTCCTCCAACTGATGACTTCCAAGACCCTCCTACAGATCCCCTTACTGCAGCCCCACCTTCTACAGTCCTCCCCACCAATCACCTGAGTATGTTAAGGCTCCGTTTCCACTTGTGCAACTTGTCCTGCGACTTGGGACTGTACAGTTGCATGACAAGTCGTACCCCATGATTTCCAATGAGTACCATTCATATCTGTGCGACTTAAAGTCGCAGAGACTTCCAAGTAGTCCCTGCACCACTTTGGTCTGACTTTGATGCGATTTGAGGTCCATAGACCTCAAGAATAAACATTCATTGCTTCAAGTCGCATCAAAATTGCGGTAAAAAACGTGGCAAAAATCACACGACATGGTCGCAATATTGGAAACCTAGGCTAAAGAATGCTTCTCCCTGACCAGAAGCCCTTTACCTTTGGCAACCCCTTTTAATCCCTGTCATGCCAGCCCTTAATCCATGCTTTCTTCTTTTAACTCCAGGCATCTCTTTTTAGGTAGCATAGACTGAGGCAACAGTTTAGGCTGTACAATGGTGAAGCGGTACAAAGATGAGGCTGTACAATGATTGGTCTACCCAGTGCCGATCCTGACCTCCCTGGGGCCCTAAGCAAAATTCTGCTAAGGGGCCCTCTACCTGACCCGTGATGCTGTGAGCTATGGAAACCATTTGCCATTGCCACACAGTCACACCTGACACTTCAGCGCTCCCAATACAATCCTCCCTCCTTTAAACAAAACAGTCAAAGAATAAGTAAGACAATATAGAACAGATATATATATATATATATATATATATATATATATATATATATATATATTTACATATCTGAGTGTGGATCCCCCTTACACCAGGGTCCCCAGAGAGCCACCCTTACATCAGGGTCCCCAGAGAGCCACCCCTTACATCAGGGTCCCCAGAGAGCCCCCCCTTACATCAGGGTCCCCAGAGAGCCCCTCCTTACACCAGGGTCCCCAGAGAGCCCCTCCTTACATCAGGATCCCCAGAGAGACACCCCTTACATCAGGATCCCCAGAGAGACACCCCTTACATCAGGATCCCCAGAGAGC
The DNA here is from genome assembly GCA_028564925.1 of Lithobates sylvaticus. Taxonomy (NCBI): domain Eukaryota; kingdom Metazoa; phylum Chordata; class Amphibia; order Anura; family Ranidae; genus Lithobates; species Lithobates sylvaticus. The sequence continues at coordinate 152,257,387 of CM053029.1, read as the reverse complement.
ACCCCCCTTACATTAGGATCCCCAGAGAGCACCCCCTTACATCAGGATCCCCAGAGAGAACCCCCCTTACATCAGGGTCCCCAGAGAGCATCCCTATAAAGCCCCTCCTTACATCGGGGTCCCCAAAGAGCCCCCCATACATCAGTGTCCTCAGAGAGCCTCCCTACTTACATCAGGGTCTGCAGCATTGCCCTTTACATCAGAGTTCCCCCTTGCACTGTAAGGTGGAATCCTGCATACTATGATGTAAAGGGGAATTCTGGGAACGTGGGGAGGACTCTGGTGACCAGAGAAAGAAAACGCTAAGATAAGGGGGTTTACTGATATGAGGGGGAAACCTTTATATCAGTGCCCCCTTACAATATTGTATTGACCCCCCCTAGATTGACCTGGCGGTGCTGTCTCTGACCTCCTCTCAGGTGCATCATATAAGACAAGAGATGGTCAGAGGCTGCGGATGGTACAGGGGAGGTCAGAGGCTGCGGATGGTACAGGGGAGGTCACAGGCTGCGGATGGTACAGGGGAGGTCACAGGCTGCGGATGGTACAGGGGAGGTCACAGGCTGCGGATGGTACAGGGGAGGTCACAGGCTGCGGATGGTACAGGGGAGGTCACAGGCTGCGGATGGTACAGGGGAGGCCACAGGCTGCGGATGGTACAGGGGAGGTCACAGGCTGCGGATGGTACAGGGGAGGTCACAGGCTGCGGATGGTACAGGGGAGGTCACAGGCTGCGGATGGTAAAGGGGAGGTCACAGGCTGCGGATGGTAAAGGGGAGGTCAGAGGCTGCGGATGGGACAGGGGAGGTCAGAGGCTGCGGATGGGACAGGGGAGGTCAGAGGCTGCGGATGGGACAGGGGAGGTCAGAGGCTGCGGATGGGACAGGGGAGGTCAGAGGCTGCGGATGGGACAGGGGAGGTCAGAGGCTGCAGATGGGACAGGGGAGGTCAGAGGCTGCGGATGGGACAACAGGAGAGTTCAGAGGCTGCGGATGGGACAACAGGAGAGGTCAGAGGCTGTGGGGGGGGGGGGGGGAGCAACAGGAGAGGTCAGAGGCTGTGGGGGGGGGGGGGGGGGGGGCAACAGGAGAGGTCAGAGGCTGCAGGGGGCAACAGGAGAGATCAGAGGCTGCGGGGGGCAACAGGAGAGGTCAGAGGCTGCGGGGGGCAACAGGAGAGGTCAGAGGCTGCGGGGGGCAACAGGAGAGGTCAGAGGCTGCGGTGGGGCAACAGGAGAGGCCAGAGGCTGCGGGGGGGGGCAACAGGAGAGGTCAGAGGCTGCGGGGGCAACAGGAGAGGTCAGAGGCTGCGGGGGGGGGGGCAACAGGAGAGGTCAGAGGCTGCGGGGGGGGACAGGAGGTCCGAGGCTGCGAAGGGGGGGACAGGAGGTCAGAGGCTGCGTGGGGGGGACAGGAGGTCCGAGGCTGCGAGGGGGGGGGGACAGGAGGTCCGAGGCTGCGAGGGGGGGGGGCAGGAGGTCCGAGGCTGCGAGGGGGGGGGACAGGAGGTCCGAGGCTGCGAGGGGGGGACAGGAGGTCCGAGGCTGTGAGGGGGGGGACAAGAGGTACGAGGCTGTGAGGGGGGGACAGGAGGTCCGAGGCTGCGAGGGGGACAGGAGGTCAGAGGCTGCGAGGGGGGGGGCAGGAGGTCAGAGGCTGCGAGGGGGGGGACAGGAGGTCAGAGGCTGCGAGGGGGGGACAGGAGATCCGAGGCTGCAAGGGGGGGGCCCCCCCCCCCCCACAGGAGGTCAGAGGCTGCAGGGGGGGGCAGGAGGTCAGAGGCTGCGGGGGGCAGGAGGTCAGAGGCTGCAGGGGGGGACAGGAGGTCAGAGGCTGCAGGGGGGGCAGGAGGTCAGAGGCTGCGAGGGGGGGGACAGGAGGTCAGAGGCTGCGAGGGGGGGACAGGAGGTCAGAGGCTGCGAGGGGGAGGGGGCCCAAGAGGTCAGAGGCTGCGGAGGGGACGTTTTATTTTTTTAAAATGGCACCACTCGGTACCATCGTGTCACTGCGCATGCGCCCACCTTTCCGAAAATTTCAGAGCAGCGGCAACAGCGCTGG